>NC_033670.1:36588665-36599325 GCF_000165445.2 Microcebus murinus | reverse complement strand
CGTTCAAATCCCAGCCTGCCATTTCTAGTGTTTTGTGGCCTTGGGAGAATTCTGTGATGACTGAACATTTGTGTCCCTCAAATTCATATGGTGAAATCAATCCCAGTGTGCATAGTATTATAAGGGCCTCTGGGAGGCAATTTAGGCCATGAGAGAAGAGCTCATGAATGGGATTAGTGCCTGTTATAAAAGGACCGAGAGAGTTCCCTTGCCCATTCCACCATGTTGAGGACACTGCTAAAGGTGCCATGTATGAACCAGGAAACAGTCCCTCATTAGACACTGAATCTGCTGGCACCTTATCTTTGACTTCCCAGCCCCAGAACTGTGAGATAAATATTTGTTGTTTAAGCCTGTGGTCTCCCACCCCTGGGCTACAGCCTGTACCAGTCCGGGGCCTGTTAGGAACGCAGCCATGCACCTGTTTCTGCACCCATCTGAGTTCTGCACCCTCCACCTCCCCAGCCCCCACCCACGGAACAATTGTCTTCCATGAAACCAGTTCCTGGTGCTAAAAAGGTTGGGAACTGGCTGGTTTACCACCAGTTTGTGGTATTTCTGTCATAGCAGCCAAACAGACCATGACAAGTACTTACCTTATTGAGTGTCATGAGGAATAACTGATTAATATATGCAAACCTTTAAAAGTACTTTAAACATTCTAAATACTTTACATGTCAAAAATTACACTTATACAATAAATTAGTCCTTTAAAAATTCTGTTTACACTGATAAAACTTTCAAAGTTTAATTAAAAATAAGAAGGTTTAAAAAATTTTTTTAAGTTTTCTACTGAAGGAAACGAACCCCAGAGTCTGTGGTACATGTCTGAGTTTACCTCGTTACTATACAGAATTCACTTAAAATATCTACAAATTAACTGAAGCTACATGAAACTGTTTCATTTTTTATATTGTGAATTACATATAATCCATTTTCCTCTTAAATTTAAGAAAGTACATATAATTAGTTGTTACAGTTTTTTGGGTTTTTTAAATTCTAGGTCAAAATCCCCAAAGTTGGAGAGCAAATGGAAAGTAAGGGCCAAGGTGGATGTTTTTCTACAGACTGTAGATGCAGAGGTACTAAAAAATGAATGGGAACTTGATCCACAGAAATTATAACCACAAATCCAGACCACCACCTCCTTCCCTTTCTACTCCCAGCCCCAGGGTCCTGAGAGCCAGTGGAGAACCACACAGTGTGGTCTCCTGGGCCATGCAAGAGACCTTATTTACTGAGGAATCAGAGCTGCAGTACATTGATTCCTGGCCCTTTAAAACCAAAGCTTCAGTCTTGGGGTAGAGTAGACTGGTGAAAGATGATTTATATAAATTAAAATTACAAACCAATAATTGGCTTTAAGAGCAGTCCTCGCGAATCTTTCCAATCTTTCCTTCTCTAAGACCTGGGACCCAGTCCTGCCTGTCCTTGCAGGACAAGACACAGGGCCAGCTTCTGGGGACTACCTACTAGCCAGAGCTTCATTCCAACAGGGACAGTAAATCCAGCTCCCACATCTCATTCTCAACCATCTTCTCCCTACAAGGGCCAGTGGTTTGCCCAGCCACATAGAAAGATCTCTTTCTGCAGAGAAATTCATTCTAAATTTTTTCCTAGAATGGCAGTCATTAGTGAACGGGGTTAGGTAGGTTATGCTTTCTCTGTCTTATAATGGTACTTTCACAACAGATGTTGTTATTGTTACTTGTGTTCTGGAATATGAATCATAACACGTGGCAATTATTACTGAATTACTTTTAACACACACTGAAATAGAATGCCTCATTAACCAGCCATGCTCTCTCCATTAGCAACTAATCATTACAGTAGAGCCCTCAACTCAAAGGTGGGGTAGGGGGGGAAAGGAACCTCCCAACTGGGAACCTTTACAGCCTCTTTAAGCATAATTGCAGGCCGTGGCTTGCGAGACTTGCTCTCTGATTGCAAGGGTAGCGCCAAACTCAAAATTAACCTTGGCTGCTACCAAGTCCTGAGAATCAGTTGTCAGAAGAACCTGCTTTCCACCCACTTCATATCCTGTATTGGACAGCATAATTAGTATGGACACATATAAAATACTGACTTTTTAGCAGAAAAATATCCAAGTGACCTACTGTATTTTAATTGTGCCAACGAATATGGAAGAATACAAAAATGTAAGGCAGAAATTTCAAATGTGTATAATCTAGATGGAAGAATAGGCTAAAAAATAGGTGGAAAAATATAAGTGTAGTATATATAGTTAACCCAATGCTAAATGATATGATACTCAATAATCAGCAGTAAATGAGTTCAAACAGGATGAGATCAGTAATGTAGAAGAATGAATGGTAGGACCAAGAGTAATTATTAATTTTATGATTCAAAAAAGGGATTAATGAATCATTTTATGTTATCCCTAAAGACTATTAGTTTAATAAGCTGCTAGGATAATAAAAACCAGGAAAATACTGCCCATTATCAGAGACATGTCAAGACTACACTGAGCATGTTATTCTGCTCTCACATCCAACTGGAAAAACTGCTAGTCACCGTCACCTTGGAAGGTGAGCGGAAACATATTTAGGTTAACTCACAGATGAGAGGATCCTAAGTTATTTTCTCCTATTATCAGTTTTATTTATTTTCAACCTCTCCATAAATAATTATGGAACATTACAATAAAGAACATAGGAATACATTTAGGGAAATAATTTTAAAAGTTGATGTGAAAATCGAAATTCATTTAAAATAAAAAGTACATTAAAAAAACAGTGCCTGGCCGGGCGCGTGGCTACGCCTGTAATCCTAGCTCTCTGGGAGGCCGCAGATGGGCTGATTGCTCGAGGTCAGGAGTTCGAAACCAGCCTGAGCAAGAGCGAGACCCTATCTCTACTATATAGAAACAAATTAATTGGCCAACTAAATATTATAGGAAAAAATTAGCGGCATGCGGCGCATGCCTGTAGTCCAGCCACTACTACAGAGGCTAGCAGAGATCGCTTAGCTTGAGCCCAGGAGATTGAGGTTGCTGTGAGCTAGGCTGATGCCACAGCACTCACTCTAGCCTGGGCAACAAAGTGAGACTCTGTCTCAAAACAAAACAAAACAAAAACAGTGGCCAACATGAGGGAACCTGGGTAATGGGACCTCTCTGTCCAATTTTACAACTTCTTAATAGTCTATAATTATTTTAAAATTTTAAAATGTTTTTATATCATCAGGAGAACAAAATCAAAATGGAAACATTGTAACTATATGAGTTACAATGTTGAATAACCATGACAAAGTTTCAAATTTGATTCTAAGCTCCTTCAAACAAAGGCGTAAAGCCACCAAAGTCTAAAAGAAATTTCCTCTAAGAGGCTTTATTCTTATATACAGGGATGGGAAGCCACATAAGGAATGGTGGACACCATGACAGATTCGTCTGGCAGTCCCTTATGCAGCTTTACAAGAGCTGTTTGTCAGAAAGGTTGAGCTTATACTCTAATCTGCCTCTAGCAACTGGTATTCTAAACTGCCAGGAGGACTACTCTAAACACAGGGAAAATCAAACCACCAGATAGCTAGGCAACACCTTGTGGTTAGTAAAGTTGAGAAATTTAAACAGATCTTTCTGAACAATGCATACACACAGAGGTGGGGCATCAAGGAGGCTGTAAGCTAAACAAGGCATTCTCTTTAGCTTGCAGCAAACATTCTGCTCTCACATTGAGACATGTATTTGATAGAGCACGAGGAATCTACACCATGGTAGGTGGCAGAAATGCTTTGAACCTCATAACTTTTCAAAATGGGAGTTACCACTTTCCTAATCTAGCCAATGTTAACTTCATAAATATTCCCAAGGAACACAAAATTCTGAGTAGCATGGTTTCCTGATGAAGCCTTTGATGTCACTCCCCCAGAGAGCTGAATGAATTAATTGGCTTGTTACACCCAAGCTTTATTTAACACTTGCCAACTGAATGCAGAGAATGACTGCCCAAGGCAGTGAAGATTCCTGTTAGAATGCAGACTTGTTAAGTTTTGCCTTGACTTTTTTTTCACCTTGAGTTTATAAGAATGAGAGAAGATATGTATGCAAAAGAACAATGAGTATTACTTAAGTCTGAAGGGAAAAGAAAGAAAAGTAACTTCTTATCCTGGCAATGTTTTGTTTTATAAATTAGTTGGCAGCATTTGGCCAAATCCATAAAGTAACTTTAAGTACCATGTTTGGCCATAGATCATTTCCATAAAAGTCTAACCACTGCACTTAATTTTTGAAGGGTTGATTTAATTAAAATTAACTTCAGATATTTAGTGACTATTTATTATGTATGGGCTTTATACTAAGATCTAATAAGCCCATTTATATTATATAAGGTCTTGTCTTCATATACCTCACAAACTAATGAAGGGAAGGAAAGAGGAGAAGACCTGTAATGTACACAAGTAGCCACCAGACAGACTGAACTGTGACCCCCTAAAACTCCTATGTTGAAGTCCTAAGGACCTTAGCATATGCCTTTATTTGGAGACAGAATCTTTAAAGAGGTAATTAAGGGGCCGGTGTGGTGGCTCCTGCCTGTAATCCTAGCACTCTGGGAGGCAGAGGCGGGTGGATAGCTCAAGGTCAGGAGTTCAAAACCAGCCTGAGCAAGACTGGGTCTCTACTAAAAATAGAAAGAAGCTAATTGACCAACTAAAAGTATATATACAAAAAATTAGCCAGGCATGGTAGCGCATGCCTGTAGTCTCAGCTACTTGGGGGGCTGAGGCAGCAGGATCACTTGAGCCCAGGAGCTTGAGGTTGCTGTGAGCTAGGCTGACGCCATGGCACTCACTCTAGCCTGGGCAACAAAGTGAGACTCTGTCTCAAAAAAAAAAAAAAAAGAAGTAATTAAGGTTAAATGAGGTCATATATATATGCATGCCCTAATCAATCTGACTGGTATCGTTCTAAGAAGAGAAGAGACACCAGGGAGGCATGTACATAGAAAAAAAGGCCATGTGAGGACACAGAGAGAGGACAGCTGTCTACAAATCAAAGTGAGAGGTCTTAGAAGAAACCAAACCTGTTGACACCTTGATCTTGAAATTCCAGCCTCCAAAACTATGAGAAATAGATTTCTGTTGTTTAAGCCACCCAGCTGTGGCATTTTGTTATGGCAACCCTAGCAGACTAACACAGCCACTCTATAGGAGAACTAATGATATATACCATAAAAAAAGTGATCTTTGATTTAATGGAGAATCAGGAGAGGCCACATGATAAAGTATATAGATAGGTGGAATTCTGAAAAATGAAGGTTAGGGAGAGCAGGAAAAAAAAATAATTCCAGGAATGAACCAATACCCCAGGGTAGCAAGGAGTGAAGAATTTGGGAAGCAGTCAGTTTGCCAGTTTGATGATGTTTTGATTCCTGTGAAAGAAGGGATGCCCTATTAAAGGATGCCCATCTAAAGAATAAATGCCCTATTAAAGCTACACAGCCAAGGCTTTGAATGTCAACACTGAAGAATTTATCCTGAATTTGGTAGAGGCAGGAATGCACATAAAGAGAAATTATCCATTATCCAGACTTCGGGTGCAACAACAATACTAGGTCAGAATACAGAGAAGTGTCTTACATAGGCCATGAAGTTACTCAAATTTCTTCACATAAAAGTTCTAAGTATATAAATTTATAATATTCTAAGTTTATTATAATACAAGTATTTCTGAGATTACATGCTTAGATATATGTTGAAAGATATTATTTCATTGCAAGCTACCCTGGATTCTGAAGAGCTGCAAAAATAAATCCCACTCTCTAAAAGTAGTAACCAAGAATTCTAAATTTATATTCTTATCATAATCTGTTAGGTGTTAATTAAACACACTAACCTGGAATACGTAGAAATTAGCAATTTACATCGCATATATTAACTTTTATTATAATTTTGTTTAATTCTATTAAATTTTGATAATAATACGGAAGATCGTTGTTTATAAGATGGAGTACATAATAATAAATATATATTAATATTCACTACTTATATTTTTGGCTGTGCTATGGACAGCCTGTCTTCACTTTGTTTTAATAGGATAGAACGGAAGGGAACGATTCTCCCTACGTCGAATTAATATTACTACGCTTCATAATTCATACGATAACCTGTATATTTTACAAATATAACACATTTATATTAGACCACTGAAGTATACTGGTTACGAGTCTACCACAGCCTCCTTGGAAGACATCAAGACACGCATTAACTTCTTCAATCCCCTCTCTAATCTCGCTAGTCGAACACAGTGAAACTTAGGACTAATTTCAATAGCATAATTTAAATCTGGATTTCAGGTTACCTAGAAGAACCTCATTGACCCAACGATAAAAAAGACACATAGCGCGAAAACAATATTATCCACAACAGGAATACGCGCATAGACAAACTGAACACACTATCCTTCTAGGATGCCTGCTACACTATAATATAATTAATATAATTTACTAATACTCAGTTTTGGCCCTGTTTATTCTCTGTATGTCTAAAGAACAGAAGAATACACTAGGTGATTGCATCATTCGCTCGCGTACCAGTGAACCAACAATTTCTAAAGAAATGGGTTATGACATACAATCGCGACATTCGGACTACAGGCTAATGGGCGTTTAGTGGTGTCGGTCTTCTGGACTTTGTCAGCAATAGCGCGGCCTCGGTGTTAATTCACGTCGCCACAATGTAGCTGCATGTCGCTAGCAGTATACCAGGCTCGTGTAGTCACGAGCGTCGCTCGCCACCGGAGCGGCCTTATAAGTTTAAAAGGAGTGATCACTTTAAATCCCTTGATATCTGGTCAGCCAACGTTTTTCTAGAACTGGTCGAGTAACTGGAAGACGAATATACAAGATTACAATGGCAGGGAAGCACCATGGAAAAAAGGAAGAGAAAAAAAAAATGCCTCTTATCTGCCCTAACCCTCTAAACAATAGTCAATTGATATGGATAGTCTCGTTATAATAGCAGGAGTGTTCCATATTTGAGCTCTCTTGCAGGATTTTTATTCTCTAAAAGGTAGGAGAACAAGGGAGTTCCCATTTCCCTGTAAATGGTGGGAGAACTAGCAGTAGGAAAGACTATAACCCCTCTCTGAACGACAGGTGCTTAACCTCAAAGGTGGTCTCTCTTAAGGCCGGATGTCGCGGGGATCTGTATATTTGTTTATCCGTGATCTAAGCAAATCGAGAGCTCATGTCATTGGCTGCGTATAGCATATGAGCTCTCTACCAGCTCTAGTAGCATCACCGCCCTCTTTCACCATCGCCAGTTGAGTTCCTGGCAGCCTCAAGATGAAATACACAGTGATAGGTCATGTAATTTATTCTCCTAAATCAATCACTCCAGACTGGGCTATCTCAGGCAAAGTTCAATAGGCGTCTTCGTGCCTGATATCAGTGCTTTCCAGTCACCTATGCTCTCTTGTAGGAATTGCGCCAGTATAGAAGAGCACCTTAGCGAACAGCCAGGAGTTCAATTGCTCAGCCTGCCCGCGGCAATCTACTAGCTCCAGAGAAGGTCCCCTATCTCAAAATAAATCACAAGAGAAGGTGAACTAAACCAACAAACTACAACAACTACCTAACACATCAACACACAACACACATCTCTACGAGCCAGAGCGTCAGAATGGGGATATAGAAAGGCCCACGATCTACTGTTGTTCTTGAAAGAAGTAGTCCCAGTTATTAATACTATAAAAAGTCAGGCCATCTACCTCTCAGCAGACAACGGAAGACGCACTTAGCTTTTCAGAATGACTGAGAAGATGTCAACAATTGCTGCTCGCGAGGCCAACCTGCTCCTCGAAGGTAGTTTTGAGGGCTCCAAGTGAAGCTAGTGGTATTGGAGACTAAAACATAACGACTCCAACATTGACTATAGATTCTGCTCTTCTAGGGGGAGCTGCAATCATGTGCGCCTCCAGAAGAAAAAGGGTAAGAGTCTCTCCGCCGTGTTGAAAAAGTAATTGAGCAGAGACAAAAACAGAAAGGATGGACGGTGGGTACGGTTAAATTGGAGACAAAAATGACTACAAATTTATTTGCGTAGAATAGAAGACAGGTGCCATTTCAGTATAGAAGTATGTTATAGAAGATAAAGCAAGATATCGGCAAAAAATTAACAATTTTTAAATCTGGCTGGCGAAGTATGATAATATTGATGGATCTCACCTCGCTCTCTCTCCCTCTCTCTCCCATATTTCTCGGTTAAAGCTCTGCCATCGTATTAAGATTCATTCTTTGAACAGAGCATTTGTATCCAAAACAGAAAATGTGCAAACTTTAGTGTATGCATTTAACACAAGAATAGAAAGGACTGGGGCGGGAGCAGTGGCTTGCCTGATAATTCCTAGCACTCTGGAGGCCAAGGCTGGCGAATCATTTGAGCTCAAGAGTTTAACCAGCTCTGCGCAACGAGCAAGACCTGTCTCTAGACAGGGTCTAGAGATAGAACAAACAAAATACCAGAACTTGACGTGAGAGCCTACCTCAATGTCGATAATAACCTTAGGTTAAGTTATTTTTCGTTAAGATTGCTGCTATGTAACCAGGACTTTCCAATAAACGGTAAAATAATTTAAATAGAATATAGCAAAATAAATAGCTATCTTCAAATACAACTGGTTAAAGACATTGTAAGATGGAATTACAAATAATTGGGCTAACATTAAGAATTATATTAAAATAATATCGTCCATTCTTGAAAAGGAAGAAATATGTGAGTACTCCTGCCAGTAGATGGTGCCAGGCCGGCATGCACATAGCCTCTTCAGCATTCGGTATCTGGACTTGTGGGCAGGACTTGGGGGCTCAAGGCCCAGGGTCGACTTTAGAAGGCTCTAGATTTGTCTGTAGGTCTACTACTCTAAGATGGGCCCCAATGTCTATCGCTATCTTAGGGAAGACGCTCTCGCGAGTGTGTTGATTCGAATTGCGTAATGACATGACTAGATGCCCTGCAAAAAACAGTAAGGCTGGTGCCATGGCACTGTATATAAGGTCGCCGAAAGGAGAAGTAAATGATTAACAAAGTTGTCCTGTCCAATAACCCCATGTAGTCAAGCACCAGACACCTTGAGAGCACTGTCGGAAAGTAGCCCTAGGATGATGCCGAAGTTCAATGGAATCTTCAGCGTCGTACATAAATTGACGTAAAGGCTTGGTCTAGGATTGGTCGGCAAGGCCTAAATTCAGCAGCGTCATGCACAGTGAGTATATTCGGATCACGTAATCATCTCAAGCGAACCCTCATCGAGCCAAGGATTTTCTAGGCATGTGGTGGCCCTGTTTTAGGGGAGACCTCATACCTTACTGCCTTGAAATGCGAAATTAGATAATTAGAGAATTTTTCTTAAAAGATTCCTCCCGACTGCCAGAACTTATTCAGATTCAGGTGTTCTCCAACTCCTCAACCAAAGCCCAAATATCCTCATGTCGCAAGACCTCTAGCGGAAAGGCAGGCGTTCCGTGGCCTTTTCAATAGACCATTGTACCACCACAGAATACTAGCACTCTCCATGGGTCCCAAGCGCTCGCTCAAGGGAATGTCAGACTGGTGAGCGGTCAGTTCACTGACAGATTGGAGGGGAGTTAGGCAGCGATCCTGCATGTGAAGAGCACTCAAAAATATGCATACCACAAAGGGAAAGCCACTGCACGCTCGCGCCGCAAGCCACTGTGTAGACTGTGTCAAAGTACCTCCAACTACTTGGCCTGAGCCGTGTATCGTACGCAGCCATCAGATCACACACTGCAGCGTCAAGCAAACTGACGTGAGTCTAGGGAGTCCCGTGCCTAAACAGGTTGCTGTGAGCTTAATCCGTCCGAGCTCACTCAGAACCTCCCTCTAGCGCCCCCACCCTTCGTCATGGCCAGCTCTTTGAGGTCAGTGTCAAAAGTCTCGCAAGGTGAAATCATAAACGTATCAAAATGGGCGTGTCATGTCATTTCCTCGATAGGAGAAGGGCTATTGCACATCAGCATCAACAAATGGTCCGGCGTGATGTCTCAATACATTTTGATCGAATTTGCCTGACACCAAATGTACAATCAGCTTCGAAGCACTATCTGGGTCAGTTTGAGTCCGTACGACACAAGTCCAGTGTGATAAACTTGTTGCTCAGTGCCAAATAATCACTATAACTCTGATGATAAGTGTATATATCCTCAGTAAATTGGCAAGAGCTTCTCGATGGTATTGAATAGAAGACAATCTGTGTGGCCCGCTCTCTTATGTAGCTCGGGCAATGGTTGCTCTCTTGAGGTGTGTGACAGTCTGTTACGAGAGAGGAACTTCTACTTGGGTAGCGGCCCCAACACATACATGTGGAATGGAGATACAGGAATAGCATCTCTTAACATTTCTTCGGCTCTGTCATTTAGCTATGCATTAATTGCCTAGGATATAGGTGGGAGTCTTTTCTCACTAGTGTCTACATCTGACAGTTTTTCAGTTTAATTTCACAAGAAATTGAGACTGAAAACTCATCAGCAGTTTACAATCGAGCTCATCATTAGTCATCCAAAACAATAAATATTGAACAACTATATAAACATTAATAACTCATCTTTTACGGAAATATTTCAACAGATATTGTTATGTATGTTTGAGATGCCAAGCAGAGAGCAGTGAATAATTTCGC